>QGSO01000142.1:2941063-2984129 GCA_011037825.1 Carya cathayensis
TGCGTACCAATAATGATTCATTCATATTTAAAATTTAAAATAGTATTCTCCACTTATTATATGTCACGAACGACCCACAAACAAATTTGGTGGGAAAAATTTTTTTGTCACTTAATCCTAACTTTTTCCAACTACTCTCCTCCATGGAATAAGCCCCAAAATGTTGTAGTGACAAAAAAATAAGTGGTAAAACTAATTTGGCCCATGCCAAAAACTGTTTGGATTTAAGCCCTTATGGTCCTTTAAATTTATTTACCCACTAATCTCTTTGGTTGGAAATAATAGAATTCTCACGATAATATTCATGGAAAATATGGTGGCATAAAGTTTTCTGTGATGTATTTTGTTGTGCTAAAAACATGTTTGTAATAGACTTCGTGGTGCCAAAATGAATTATAGTTGTCAAACTCCATCTTTTTTCCACCATCTTGTATGATTGTTAATGTTTATTTGTCATGAAAGTCTACAGATTGGTGGCAAATACGTAATAGCTACCGAGCATTTAGTGGTAAAAATTTGCCACAAGTTACATTCATGGCAAAAGCTAATATATTTTAGAAAAAAAAATGCAAAAAAATAAAAGAGAGATTTAGCCCAAAATATTCATAACAAATAGTCTAATATAGGCTTAAATAAATATATTCCAACATTAGAGATCAAAATTGACACTTATAATAATTTAAAAATAAAATATTACAAAAATTTACATTTGTTTTTACAAACTTATCCATTCTCAATACATTCAAGTTTTAGAAACCAATACCAAATCATGCTTTACAAGCTCATCTTTATCCCAACACTTCAGAATAATTCATCTTTATCCAACTCAATTCCATGCCCAAACATCAACACAAATGAAGCCAAATTACTTGTAAAATAATGGGTGTCTAATCAGCTTGACCTACAAAAATCATAACTGAGAAATGCTTGCTGGAAAATTTCAGTTAGATAAAATGACATGGAGAAGAAATCATAAGCAATAGTTAATGGGGGTGGGACATGGGACAATGTGCTTGCAAGTCAAACAAAGGGCATGCTTGCATTTGAGTCTCCAATGATACTTAACAAACAAAGGGCATGCATGCATGTGAGTGAGGTCTTCCATTTTTAGGCATGCATGCATGTGAGTGGGGTATTCCATTTTTAATAAGTATAGAAGCAATATATGTGCCATGGAGGCCCTAGATTTGGTCTGAAAGGCAAGCATGCATGGATGTTTATAAAACAGAAAACATAAGTAGGCAGGCTCAAAGCTTACTCCTTCAAACTTTTGACTTGGTATGAAATTGTGGGCTGATTGTTAATTATCTCCACCAATTGTGTTGCATATTGCCTCCCCCATGATGAACAAGGTTACCGATCAATTCCTTAAATTCAATAAAACAAACACAATGATTAGACATTTTTATTAAGTTCCAATATGATGAAAAGTTTACAAGTGCAGTTTAGTATACATTTTTGCAAGACTTAGAAAATAATGGGCAAAGTCAAAGGTAACTTCTTATATGATTACCTGTTTTGCAGTTGAGTACTAGGAGATAACTCATCCATCTCATCTAGCGTAGCACCTATTTGTTGCTTCGTGAATGCGGGGTATCAATGTTATTGAACAATCTTCAAGTGAAGATTGTTTACAAATGGCAAAAGTAATACACCCAAAAGTAACAGGTAAAGACATTTTAGTGATTAAAGCAAAATAACCTTTATCCATAGTATTTCAATCTACGTCTAAATAAATAAAGGGAAAAAATAGAACTATTCCAACTTTCATATCACAGACTAGGAAATAGATGCAATACCAATATTTTTTTTTTTAAAGGAAAAAATAAGCAATTTTATGAGAAACAAAAAGGTAACAAGGCATGCAAAATATATGCTTGTCAGGCATATAGCACAAACAGCAAGTTTACATTCTAAATTATCAAACTTAACAAAAAAAATATATAAAAATTTTGGGGAAAAAGTTTGGGTTGCAATTGCTCAATTATTTGCAGCGATTTTTAAAAAAATTGTTGCAATTGCTCAATTATTTGCAGCGATTTTCAAAAAAATTGTTGCAATTGCTCAATTATTTGCATTGATTTTTAAAAAAATTGTTGCAATTGCTGAGATATTTGCAGCGATTTTCAGGAAAATTGTTGCAATTGCTTATGAATTTACAGCGATTTTCAAGAAAATTGTTGCAATAGAGATTTTTATATGCATCGATTTTTTAGAAAATGTTGCATCTGAGAGAGGTGTTTGCAGCGATTTACTAGAAAATGTTGCAATAGAGATATATATTTGCAGCGATTTATTCGAGTATTGTTGCAATCGATCTATTGCAGCGGATATTAAATGCTGAAAATAGAAATGAAAGCACTGTAATTACTCAAAACTGTTGCAAAATATAGATTGCAGCATTTTTAATTGCTGCAATTTCTTACAAAATCGCTGCAATTAAGTCACATGTGTTTTTTTTTTCCTCCGCTATCTGGGTAGTTACATTGGTTATATATACATAACCATCATTAATATAATTGATCACTTAATTTATGTCATTTAATTGTTGTTAATTCATCATTCATTGGCATCACCACAAGTTTAGACATCCTACATGATACAATCACACATAAACTTATGCCATTGCTATATAACACTTATAGTTTATCCAACACCCAATTTAAACACTGGAAAAAGAGAGGCACTTTCACTATAAATCTATAACCCTTTTCATCGAATATAATAAATCAAACACATTCATTCATCTAAACCCAGTGGGAAATTCACATTAATGTAGTTATGGGCTATATACATTGGGGTGTACCAATTTCTACAATCAACTCCTATAGAGCATACAAACTACTAAATATCCGCTGATCTCATTTCTTGCTTCTAAACATTAAAGGGAAATGTCCACATTCCAAACCAATTGTTAAACTGTCCTGCTCCTCTATGTACTAAAATTAGTTCATGTCATTGATAACAATGTGCACCTGGGCATTGGGTAGAACATCTTCAACACATCTGCATCAAGTGGGGGGGGATTCATTTTTTAGCCTTTCAATCTCTCCAACAATCTGTCAATGACCATATAGATATTGGTTATGTAAACCGATTATTTAAATAGAGAAAACATTGATTAATGAACAAGAAAATAATACTCAATTAGGAAACTAACTTTAATGTTCATTCATCATCGCCAACTGCCCATTATGGCAAACATAAGTCAGGCTAAATGAAAAGTCATATCTTATAGTCATTTAAGCAAAACACTTTTCAGCATAAAACTAGCACTTTTAGCAACTTCAAAGGAAATAAATAGACTGTAAAGATGTTTGACAGAAACACACAATTGAAGTCCTTAAGGTTTTACTTGTGCTATACAAACAATATATATATATATATATATACATTTCAAGTGTTTTTAAACCACAATTTTCAATTAATTAAACTCTATAATTATATATGGTTGAGTTTTCCTTTCAATACTTTTAATCAAATATGTAATTCTTTTTTTCAGCCAGCCCTAACTTTTGAGTAAGAAACATAAACATGCATAGCAACCTATAAGTAGTATTGTTAAAAAGTGATTCAAATAGAGGAAGAAATATTGTTAAAATTAGAGAAGAACCTTTTTGTAGAAACTGTTAGCATGGAACAAAACAATTAGTGAGACTGATTTTTATGATTTAGACAAGAAGACTTGCCAGTTGAGAGAAGATCTATAAGTATCAACAGAGTTCAATACCCTTAATTATAGTTAAAAGCTTGAAGCCACTACGTTAGTACTTAAACATGGGAATTCCAAATAAAACTTATCTCATAAAATAAGTTTACCTAGTTCAAATGAAAATTATGTAAATTAGGTGTAAATTTCAGGTACAGTCCAAGAAATTAGGTGTAAATTATGTACATTCCCTATGTACATGGACTTTATAAAAAAAATGGTTGAATGCAATTTTTTACTTTAAAAAAATGCAAATGCAACATAGATTATAAATCAGACATGCATAGTTGTTGTGATGAAAGTATATTAGCATTCCAAAAATGGCAGTACTGCAATTTATCTTTTTATGGTATGAGGCAATCACCTTATAATTGCAATGGGCAAATCTTGTGCTGTTATTCACTATAGTATATATATATATATATACAAGTATGGACTGAGAAATACGAGTCTATGACCAGTTGGAATTCAAACAAAACTGAGTTAGTAATCACCCAACTTAAATATAAAATAAGCAAAGCCAACTTAAATATAACCCAAATCAAACATAACTCAAAGATATTAGACACTTCTTAAAACAATAATGTTAAAGTTTCATTATATTTTAGACCAAAACTAGGTTTATAAATTTAGTCCCAGTTCAAGTTTTGCAAATGAAATAAATGACAACGTAGTTAGTAATCACACATAACCATAGAGTGGTGATCCCAATTAACCTCATTTTTAAGATCAAGATTACGCATGAGTAATCTTGCTTAAGAGAATCGTAATAACAAAAATAGATATAGAAAAGCACATCATTCATTAATTACGGTGAGAAATGTCATGTCAGTGGAATCTAAAGACACATCTAAAAGATTGAAACCTATATTCAATTTATCTACCTTTATCAAGCAGATTCACAGTCAACGGATATGGAAAATTTAGACGTGATTTACTGGTATATCGTATGGGAATTTGCAAGTCAGATATAAACAAGACCATATTCTTGTTTTTTGATAGGTTATAAACAAGACCATATTCAAACAAATCTCTAGGCATAATACTCACTATCAACATGCTGAAGAACATCCTCACAATTCCTTGACACATCTTGCTCAGCTGCAACCTGTGCAGAACTAATCTCAATGTCATGCTGTTCATTGCTCTCAGAAGCACTCCTGCATTAAAGGTCATAACATCAAGAGAAGAAATAAAGATGCGGCCATTCTTTTCTTTTACTACATGATTATGACGCATCCATTAGGTCGAGCTAGAAAGAGTTGTCGAATAAAAAACAAAGGCAGAAGCACCTTGAAAATTTAATAATACAGAGAAAAGGCTTTTTCTTTCCCCTGTTCCCACCGTATAAAAGGGATAAAAGAGCTATCCACTAGAGCCCATTGGCTACTGACCTGACTAGTGACACCATTGCGGAAACATGTTTATTGCCCATCTCATTCACACACACGTGTGTCCTTTTCAAGTGCTCGAAAGCCGATTCAGAAGTATTTACACTACGCCAAAGGGAGAACGAGAATATCAAATAACGTAATAAAAAATTATATGGTTCAAGAGTCGGAAGAAGGCATTGAATCAAACTTACCATTGCTGTAGGAGTACCTCCATACGACAATGTTTAGCAGCAGAGTATTCAGCACTATCGTTGGCATCATTTTCCGCCAGTGTAGAAAATGTTTGCCACTTTCTTTTTGCATCTGTTGTAATACCCTCCATCGATGAAACGTGTCCATCCAAGAACGCCTTGTTTGCAATAGCACTTTCTTTGAGATCTACAAGCCTTGTGTCAACCTGTCAGCTCAACTCTTAAAACAATTCTGGAGAAAGATATAGAAGCAGAAATTAAAAACGTATAAAAAGTAATCCACACACAAAACAGACCAGCTTCTTTTGACGCTGAATGTGATTTGTGACCAGACTGGTTACATCAGCTATAAGCTTGTCTGCTTCAGATTTTGACTGCTCCTGCAAAAGATATGCCCAACATGTAAGATATTTCCACAAATGAAGTAATAAGTGCAGTAAAACTTCAATTCTTTCATACCTCATAGGCCTTTTGAAACTCTGCAATGCTTCTCACATGAATTTCATCAGCTTGCACTGCACAATTTTCAAGCCTCTTTGATTCTTCTAGAAGCTTTTGAAGAAATCCTTGAGAGAAATCAGAAATGTCCCTTGTTTGCTCAACACTAACATTGAATCTCTTTTCAATTCAAAACCAACAAAAGAAAATATGGATTCAAATTAGTCAAAAAATTAAAACCATAAGAGAGAAGAATGATGGTTTTAAATTTTTCCATAAATCAAATCGAACCATTTGTAGACCAATTAAGGAACTTTCACTAAAACCTCATATCAAAAGAAGGCAAACAATTGGAACATATTCTTTTCAGTTTTCCATAAAAATATTAATAACCCTTTTTCATTGATTTTGGTCCATCAAAAAAATTGGATATACAGAAATTAGTGCTAAGATGGTGATCTTAACTGCATGCTAGAAATCTCACTTGAATATTCTTTTAGCATGTTACCACCCAAAAAATAAAGAAATAAAGTTAATATCTTCTAGTATGTCCCCCTTCTAAAAATTGAGGGAGGTTTTGGTTGGCATTATTGGATGCGCTACAATCAATACAGAAAATACAGAAAAAAAATAAGGCAGGCGAAATTCAAGGGCTGAAAATGTTTATTCCCTTCACTAACAAACCACTTCATATTGTAAAGCCAAGTTTGAAAACATACAAAGTTGAAAATATGAGGTGCTCCAGGTCCTTGGGACAAAGTTTTATGGAACAGAATTAGTACCTTTTAAGTTTATATGAACACTGAATATAGTGGGTTTATACATACCAAAATGAACGCTTGCAGTAAATATCATCACAAACAGTTCAGACTTGAAATCAATAAAACTATACGAAAGAGCTCATTAATGTAGATGCAAACTTATTTTTCATTACTATGAAATAATGAATGAATGAAATTTCTTCACTAAGCTTATTCTCGAAATTCTCCTATACTTTCCAACATCTCACATATTTTCACTTTCAAACATACAAAAAAAAGATACCAATATTAATTGAATCATTATTCTCTGCAATACTTTAAAACATTTTTTTATAAGTCAATTAATTCATATAAAATTCTTCTATGGAAGGACTTGGAATTTACCACTGCATTCATCATTATTGATGAATAACAAGTTACATGCAATGCAACAGACAAATGATATGATGGCTTCATGGTAATATTTTTTAAAACATTTTATTTATTGTAATTTAATGGGTCAAATATTTAAGTGTGGGAATATATTGTTTGTTTGTTTAATAAATTTATATATATAATATTCTTGCTCAGAGGGCCAGATCTACGACTACTAATACATAATTCAAAATTAATCATGATCATGCATGATCCTGATCAATACTACTTCTAGTGGTGCATTCACTTCATTTTGTAGAGTCAATTAAACAATATGAAATACAATATTATTTATTATCTTGTAATAAGAATAAAAATGGCGATGAGGATGACACCTGGTTATGCTTGAGAAAAAAATAAACTATATATGATGGTGAGTTTAACACTTTATAAGTCATGAGATCATCATGTGCATGGTTAATTTTAACAAGGTTTCTGCATGTTACCACACAAAAAAAAAAAGAATGTCTGGCCTAGCTAGGAGAAAGATCATGTTTCTAATACAAGTTACATAATGAAAAGTAATGTTTCCAGCTTTAACAAAATATGACACCTAATTATGAAGCTGCATGCATGCATTATATGTGTGTTCCTTAAACACTACAGTGCACCTAATTATTAGCTGCTTTCAATGTTCATACAGTGAAGTTTTAACACACTTCCATGTTTATTAAACTTTTATCTATCTCTCCTCTTTGAATTTGCTGTAATTTAATAATATTAAGTTATACTTCATCAGGATCTTAACTACCTTCCTTATCCAGCAAGCATGTCTGAATTATCTGAAGATCAACATAAGGAGCAATGTTCAACAGGTTTAATGCTTGTCTATCTATTTTGTATAACTTTCTACATTGAGTCAAATCCTTGGTTTTATTTTCCTCCTCTCTCTTTTTTCCCTCTGTATAAAGCATTGCAATACCGTGGAGCTGAAGTCAAGCTTTGATCTTGGCAATTCTTATATACAGGAAAGAAAAAGTATAGAAGAAAAAAAAAGACAGTAGGAATTCAATTGATGCTATGGCAGTAACTGTAATAATCAGCCCCCTGAACCAAAATTTCTCACTTTGGTAAATGCTGATGCAAGAATAGCTGTGACGCATTTACATTTATTACATGGCACAGTAATTCTTCTATTCTAGATGTATGCACGTTCATGGGCAAGCATGTATCTTAGCTTGTGACTTGTAAGCACACCCACAAACATATCTATCGCAATATGGTACATGAAGAGTTTATATAGACCTATTGGCAGGAAGAGGCAAAACGCTAACAGCAGGAGAATGAGGCAGCTGCCATGGTAGTGGCAAAAAGGAGAAGGATGTTGGAGAGCAAAAAAGAAAATATAGAGAGAAAACCCTTCATGGAGTTGCATACCGAGACCAAAAGATTCAGGCAAGATGTTTTCAAGAGAAGGCATAGAGCTAGAGCTCTTAGAAACCATGGCCTATCAATGTTAAACAATCAGTTGATATAAAGAGCATAAGAGCAAGAACTACAAAATCAGTTAATTTGCTGGTGAAGAGAACTGATTTTGAAGGCATAGTGCACATCCAAATTATATTGTTCTTATTAATAGATTACATAGAAAATTTCTATGTAAGTGATCTTCACACACAGGGAAACACCAAACGGTGGTGCATAAATAGATCGAGTACTGTCCAATAAGTTAGGGTTTTTATTACAAGCTAGCAATCCAAAATCAATGAACATAGATTTGAGCCTCAGAAATGTAACAAACAGGAAATCATGAGAGCAAGGGGGTAAAATACCAGATATATAGAAACTATTAATATATATATATATATATTCTAGCAAAACATGAAGAAAAATAGAAGAAAAGAAGAAGCGAAACTCACAGGGGAGTGGCAGAGTTTTCCAACGCGTGAGTGCCGTGGGTTGCGAACAGAGCAAGGGATAGAGGGAGGGCCTCGGGCTGCTTGGCTAGGCGTGGAGGAGAAGGGGGCTCTGACGGAGGACTGGCGACAGCGTCAAGGTGTGGGAGGTGGCGAACGGCGCCCTTAGTGGCAGCGATATAGAGAAATCCGTGGGAGGTGGCGAACGGCGCCCTTAGTGGCAGCGATATAGAGAAATCCGAGAGAGAGAGAGAGAGAGAGAGAGAGGTGAGGTCAGAGCGAGATCGGCGTGGGGTGGTGGGCGGAAATGCAGGGAGACGACACGGCGGCAAAGACACTACAAATGGGAAATGGCCTTCTGAAAATGGGGCGGTGGAAATCGTGCGATTTCGGAGAAGAGAGAACAAAGAGAACTGAGACGCAGGAAAGAAAAGGGGGGAAAAATAAAATGAGAAATTTTGTGCCCAGATTAATTCCATCAATTATTGCAGTGCTGCAACTTTCTTTAGACATATACAGCGGTCAAAATCGCTGCAATATCATATTTTTCGTTGTAAATGTAAATATACAGTAACTTATGAAGTTTTAAGTAAAAACTTAACAACGATTTAAAAAATCGATGCAATAGATTGGTTTTTGCAACAATTTTTTTTGCAACAATATAAAAAACGCTGCAATAAGTCAAATTTATTGTAGTGATTATACATACCTTCGAAGATAAAAATGAACCCTGTTTCATGGATTACTTTTTTTCGCTTTCGTGCTTGCTAGAACCTCAGCTGAACAATGCGGAAAGCAAGCTGGAGGTGCTTTATGTCCGAATGGGCTATGTTGTAGCGAATGGGGGTATTGTGGCACCACTGCTGCCTACTGTGGACCTGGCTGTCAGAGCCAATTCGCTTCCCCACCTCCTCCTCCATCTCCCATCGTCCCAACCCCATCCCCACCCCCAAACCCTACACCCAGTGGCGAAGATGTTAGCAGCATCATCAGCTCATCTTTTTTCGACAAACTGCTCCCATATAGGAATGATCCCCGATGCGTAAGTACTAATGGATTCTACAGTTACGATGCTTTCCTTGCTGCTGCGCGATCTTTTATTGGTTTTGGCACCACTGGTGATATTGATACACATAAAAGGGAGATTGCAGCTTTCTTGGGTCAAACCTCTCATGAAACCACAGGTCGGCTATTGTGTTTAGCTAATTTGCACGCAGCTAGAAGTGATCTGTTCATGTTAATTATCATCATGTAAATATGTTTAACTCTCATGATCAAAATCGTCATATATAAAATCTAACACCAAATGATAATACTTTTTGTGTACGTAGGAGGGTGGGCAACTGCACCAGGTGGTCCATTTGCCTGGGGATATTGCTTTATTACGGAGAGAAACAAATTCGACTATTGTACACCCAGTACAGATTGGCCATGCGCTCCAGGCAAACAATACTATGGCCGTGGACCCATTCAACTCACTCAGTACTATTTCTTTCTGAATATATACAAAGATGCTCTATGATATATTAACAAGAAGTGTTACATAAATTAAAGAATTTCATAAAAATAAATTTATAAATTGACATAATTTTATATAATACATTAGATGTAATTTACAATAAAATAAACTTTATAATCAACATACCACATCAAACCATATTAATTTATAAATTTATTTTATGAGATCAGCTTTTAATGTCTAAATCATTTCTCTATATTAATTAATTTGATAAATCCTGATTCGTATTTTTATTGAAATTTTCAGCAACTACAATTATGGGCAAGCAGGTGAAGCCCTTGGATATGATCTCCTAAATAATCTGGATCTGGTAGCCACAGACCCATTCCTATCATTCAAGACTGCCATATGGTTTTGGATGACCGCGCAAGGAAACAAGCCATCCAGCCACGATATTATAATCGAAAAATGGGTACCTTCTGCCGCCGACACGTCGGCAGGCCGAGTCCCAAGCTACGGTGTGATCACTAACATAATCAACGGTGGGCTTGAATGCGGGCATGGTCCAGATGATAGTGTGGCTAATAGGATCGGGTTCTATAAGCGTTACTGTGACGAATTTGGATTAAGCTATGGTGACAACTTGGATTGCTATAATCAAAGCCCTTTTGCCTAAACTACTATGCACATGATGATGCATGTAAGATATCTAATAAACCATATAATGTAATTGCAGGTTGGTTTTCATAATTGTAAGTCTAATGATCAGAAATTTGTAAGCTCCTAAATTACATGTATGAATAAAGAAATAAAGAGTTAATCCTCAAGTTTTTCTTATAAAAGGTATTCTTCAGCCAAAAGTGAAGTTTATGAATAAAATTAGAGGTATTATCCCTCTTTTTTAAAAATAAAATAATAATAAAGAATTGATATAGATGTTTCATGAGTATTATATATATGTGATTCATCTTATTTCATGTTAGCATGGCCAAAGATTTTCTTTAAATTATGCAGTGAAATAATGTATAAAAATAAATGCAAGTAAATATATAGAGGAAAATAATATATGAGAATTACATGATTAAAAGGGATAAATCTAAAGATCAGAATGGATAATGTCGAATGTCCTAATTGTCAAATATTGTTAACTTGCATAATAATATTGTAATAATGTCCTGTTAATTTTGGGTGTCCTTGTCAACGTCAATAGTGTGATATCATGTTAATGATAATTAAATGATAAAGAGAATTAGAAATACCTCACAGAGAGAGAGAGAGAGAGAGAGTAGTCCCGCCGTGCCATGCTGTCTGAGAGAGTCTAAGAGCTAGCTAGCAATGAGAGCGTGAGAGGAAGAGAGAGGTTAAGGGGGAGAAGGGTTGGGTTTAATTAAAACCTAACCCTAAACGACGGCATATATATTATTTTAAGAAAATATAACTTGACTTAAATTAACAACGTTATTTTATTAACGATTATTTTTAATATATATATACACACAATTAGAAGCCGATCGTCCACTATTGGTGTCGTCTTGACGTTAGGTTTGATAGCTTAATAATTTGATCTATATATGAACATATGAAAGAGGGGACAAGCTAGCTAGCACATGATAGGTCCTGGTACTCGAACAAGTTGAGGCATCAACGTACGTACGAACCTGATCACTTTCAGGTCTCAAATTCCACACTTGCTGGGTTGCATCAGCTTTAATTTGATTTTAGGTTTTGTTTGGATGTTGATCGAGTTGAACTTAATTTTTTATGAATAACAATAAGTTGAGGTGATGGAGTGAATTCTATGCAGTCATTTAAAATGAGTTTAAATATATTTTTGTGTTTAAATAAGTTTAGTACTATTTATCATGAGAAGTTGAAAAATGTTGTGGGTCTCACGTGTAAAGAGTTTTTGAATTGAGATGAGTTTAGTAATTTGAGAGTTGTGTTTAGATGTTAGATTCAGTTTAAAATTCGACTGAATTAAGTTGATCTCAGTGTAATCCAACAACTAAACTAGCCTAGTCTTTATATATATAATATATATATATATATAATTAGCATACGTTGCATGGCATATAATATTATATATCTCCACCATCCGACTTTATTGCAATTTTTATATCATTTCAAACCAGCCATTTCATACATTTGGCTTCTAATATGATCAAAACAATTGCTAATGCTTTATTTTTTTCAGTCATTTCCCGCACCTTTTAGCACTAGTGCATGGTACTCTATAGAATTTTGTCCTTATAAGGGGGTGCACAATGTGCAAATTATATATCATAATTATCAATAAATAAAATAATAAAAATAATAAATTACATATTAATGTGTAGTATAGAAAATGATAAATAGAATTTTTCTTCCGCATTAGATCTGAAAACAATAATTCAGCCGTTTCACTACAACATTTTGTAGTTTTTTCCATAGTGGAAAATGGTCAGAAAAAGTTAGGATTAAGTGGCAAAAAAGAATTTTCCGACCAAAATTTTTCATGGGATGTTGGTGGCATATAATAAGTGGTGAATACTGTTTTTGCCACCAAATTTTTTTTTTCACGGGAAAAGATACATTTTTTCCACGAATCCAATTTGTGATAAAAACTAATTTAGTTCGTGGCAAAAGCTATTTGAATTTAAGCCCTTGTGTCCCTTTAAATTTATTTACTCACTAATCTTTTGGTTGAAAATGATACAATTTCCACGATAATATTCATTGAAAATATGGTGATATAAAGTTTTTTGTGATGTACCTTGTTGTGCCAAAAACATGTTTGTAATAGATTTCATGGTGTCAATTATATCACGAACATTTACAGTTTTGTGGCAAATACGCATTAGCTAGTGAGCATATAGTGGTAAAAAGCATTTGCCACGAGTTACATTCATGGCAAATACTAAGATATTTCACACCAAAAAAAATGGAAAAAAGAAAAAGAAAAAAGAGATTTAGCCAAAAATAATCATAACAAATAGTCTAATAAGGCTTAAATAAATATATTTCAATATTAGATATCAAAATTGAAACTTATAATAATTTAAAAAGAAAAAGGGCCAAAAATTTACATTTGTTTTTACAAACTTATCCATTCTCAATACATTCAAGTTTTAGACACCAATACTAAATCATGCTTTACAAACTCAAAACTGCTCCATCACTTAATCCCAACACTTCAATATAATTCATCTTTATCCAACTCCATTTCATGCTCAAACATCAACACAAATGAAGCCAAATTACCTGTAAAATAATGGGTGTCTAATTAGCTTGACCTACAAACAACTAAAGTTCAGCATTTATCAATAAAAAAGAAACTAACAAAAAATGAACACTATTGTAATATCATTCTCAATGAACACTATTGCAATGAACACATTCTAATGAACACTACTACAATGAACACATATTCCAATGAACACTCCTTCAACCACCAGTAAGCATTTTAGCAAAAGGATATTATCAGTTGAATTGGGGAGCAATTATCGTCATCGAACGGGAAACAAGCCACCTGGAGAAAGACTTGAGGATTGATATAATATAAAATACTAGTAGAATAAACATCCTTTGGACGTGTGCCTAGTTTAGGCAAAATTTTTATGATAGTAATGAAGCAATGTCCAAGGACGTTTGCCTAGTTGAGAGAAAATAACCTGATAATATATATGAACTATATACATAACAAAATAAAACCATTTACAGATAATATTCATATGCATCTCAAAATAAGCTAATATACACATCAATCATAGTAATATAAATTTTAAAATAAAACAAAATAATCATGTATATTACTATGCACTTCAAAATGAAGAAATATATGCATCCATTATAATAATATACATACCAAAATAAAATCTCACATAATACATTTCAATAGCAACAAATAATTGGCTGAATTTATTGACTTTCACTTATTAATATACAATCAATACATGGGTGCTAAAAATCCTTGCAGCAGTGGCCAGAAAACAGAAAGAAAAAATCAGAGGCATTGGAAATTAATTAATAAAAACAAGTTTATAGATGAATAACTAACCAAGAAAGGATGCTTCTCAAATGGTAACTGGTAATGGGAACAGCTTGTCCAGCTTGTTATTAGAAAGGATGCCGTTTGGGTCCAGTTCTCATCGAGATTTATTGCACGCATCAACAGGGAAATGCTTCCTCAGCCTTGCTTGGAGAGCTGCAAGCTCGTCTTTGTCCTTTGGAACCTGCATTACGTGCAAATAAAATTGTCTATCCAAGGATTAGCTTTTTTAAACTACTGGGCCTAGTATTTTCAGCAATTGCAATGGCTTCTTTATTTCTTCATTAAAAAAAAAATGATTTTTTAAATATAGATATGATAGAAAATATTAAATTACCAAGTCGATCCTAGTGTAAAACTTGGTTTCTAGAGATACACTTCATCAAGTTAAGTTCTCATTCTATGAAGCAAATTATGTCAAAAACCTCACCCCACCCAAACCTATAGTTGTTTTCACGTATGATGTAAATTTAATAATACGACAAAGGTAAGGCCAATTGAATAAAGATCAAAGCCCTATTATCTCATAAATATAACTGATTTATTTTAAAAAATCATGTGAATTCGATGCTGGGATGAAGAGCTCTTTTTAACTTCCAGAAAATGGACGCGATTGTGTTATCACAAGTAGCATGTCTGCTACTGTGCCACACATTCATTTCGATATATATATGCAAATTTAATACATTTAATAAATACATATAAAAGTCAATTGATTAACTCCTACCAATATGGGTTTCATACATTCAATATATAAATACATACTTCAGTTTCTTATAAGTAAGAAGCCAGAACATATTTCCAATGAGATAGTCAATTTCATTGCAAATATTTTCTCATGCATTTTTTGTCGGATAGATTCAATTTTACCTTTCAAGGAACTCAATGAAGAATAACAAACCAATATGATTTTTTTTTTACAAAGACAAAGGTACCTTTCAATATTATTAATCGCCATTACTTATGCCAAAAGATTATATGAATTATAGCTCAAACTACAGACACAAGCTATAAATCAAGCAATCACAAAACACGATTGTCCCATAAAAAAAAAAGGGAGATCTACAAACAATGGCACACATTATTAATTGAGCATCTGAGACCGAGTAGAAACACCCAAAATCAATGGCACAAAGATACACAGAATATTTTCAGACACTAGCATCAATTTTCATACATCAATGGCATAAATATTTTCAGACATCAATGGCAGAGAACAAAGATCCACTATCTATTGCAAATAACAAAGATTAGTGAAACTCACAAATGCAGTTTTGGATGCCAGATAAAATGGGAGATCTACAAAAACTAGGGTTTTGAGTCAGTAAGAACATATCTGAGTGCAATGCAACCAAAAAGAAATTCAAATACGTACAACCAAGGATAGATCTCGAAATACATACCTAAAATCACAAAAAGAAATTCATATGAAAGCATATGACGGTGGCTTGAATGCAGGTTGTGACAACGACGTGGACAAGTCGAGAGGGAATTATTGAGGTATCCAACCATCTACACAAAAAATTAAAATCTGAAAACCAAGCTCTTAGTTAATCAAAAAAACTACTAGGGGCTCTTACTGAGATTTGAGAAACAGAGAGATGAGGGAGAGACCATGGGGTATAGGGGCTTGAAGAGCGAGAAACTTGGGTGGATGTGAGAGAGCTTCTCGCATGGCTGAGAGGAAATCGATAACGCCGGTGGCTGGGCTTGCGACGGCGCACAACGACAATGAGGGGAGAAAACCAAGAAATAGAGAGGGAGTAGAGCAAGGGTTAGGGTGTAATGGTGGATGGAGAGAAAGGAGAGGGAGAGGGAGAAGAGGTTCGGCGACGGCGTTGTGGTGCTGTTGATGGCGACAGCGCGAGCTAGCTAGGATGGTGACGGGATGGGACGGCACGGGTGGGGGAGAGGGGGGAGGGGAGAAAGAGGAAATGAGAGAGGGAATAGAGTTTTGGGCACCCGGGGGGGTTTGTTTTCGTGAGTTTTGGCGCTGAGTAAAATTCACTTAGTATTTAAATTTTAATTGTGGCTAATATTTTCATCGTTAAAAATAGATAAGCCACACTGACGAGGATATAAGTTAAATAATTTTTTACGAAGACTTTATTTCATGGTAAAAAGACGATTTAACTCATCACATTAATTATTTTTCCACTAAAAGTCCATATACTGCCCATGTTTATTATCCAGGAAACAAGTTGGTCACAAAAGCTACGAAGGTGGAAGGAAAAAATCTTTAGCCATCAAATATTATTGACCATGACAATCTCATGGGAAAATGTCTATGTTTATTCTCTCCAACAAATTTGGTGGCAAAAGGCCACATTTTCTCACGATATTATGTCGCGCAGAAAAAACTCATGGCAAAAGCCCCAATTTGTTCTTCTACATGAACAAAATAAAGGCTGCAGCGTCTCAAAAGATATGTTCCATCCCAAATACCCACAAATTTTCCACCACAAAAGTGAGCTGGCTGGATTGTATGTACATGGGCCTCAACGATGAAATCAGGCCCAGCCCCCACACCTAGTGGTGATTTTAGCAGGCTAGCAGCATCATAAGCTCATCTCTTTTTGATGCAATTGGTGGCCCATGGGGATGTTCCCCTACCAGTATTGACAAAGTGATGATCCACATGGGTTAAACAACGTCTACCATAAACCGCTTAGTGGCACTGGTGTTTGCCATAGGCGAGCATGATCTATTTCCATATGGCAGAAGGCATCCCATAAGAGAATCTAACTGGAACTGCCATTGTTGACAAGTATCCTTTGGAGGGTGTAATTCACAACCAACATAGTGACCACCAATGCATCATCATACAGATGGAGGATCCCACCCTTGTCAGCTTCTTCAAATGTGATGATTGGGGTGTTTCCACTCGCTCTCCTCAGTCTGTGCTCCATTACATATATTTATTAAAAGTGTGCCTTTCTTCTTGAAGATGTCGCCCCCCCCCCCCCCCCCCCCCCCATGAACGCGATGGTTCAAATTTCTCCAAGCGGAGGGCCTTAATGCAAGGGCATGCACGACCAACCCTGACGATCCCCTCATTTTTCCTACCTCTTGGGGCAATCGCTTCGCCTCCTCCATTGATTATCTCGATCTCAGTGGCGTTCTTGCCAATCCTGCCTATCCAACCGCAGTGACCCTTCTCGCCTCTCCTCTTGGATCTTATATTCTGCCCTACTATAGGTTGTAGTTCTATGAAAATGGCAGCATTGGTGTTCTCCTCCACGCCTCCTCATCTCAAGGGAGAGGAGGTCCCTTGCGTCTTCTATTGTTAATACCAGCCGGTCACTTCGAGGTCCATTACCTTTGGCATATTCTACGTATTGAGCCTACTTATTATTAAATATACCTCTTACTATGAGCTTAAGTTTTTGGCATATGATTTCACATAATTTTTGTCTTTAATTTACCACAATCTTTTTTAAAGACTAACCCTTTGGGACCCTAAAAAATGATAATTGGACCGTTTGTTCTTCCACATGAACAAAATGAAAGCCGCGGCCGGTAGTGCCCGAAAAGATAGTCTCATATGTTCCGTCCCAAATATCCACAAATTTTCTACCACAAAAGTTGGCTAGCCGGATCCCATGTACATGTGCCTCAACGATGAAATCAGGCCCAGCTCCAACACCCAGTGGCGATATTAGCAGCATCATAAGCTCCTCTCTTTTTGACCAACTGCTCAAAGCCTCAAACATTGGAACGATGTGGCATGCGAAAAAAAAAAAAGAAAAAAGGAATCTACATTCATATATGGTGGGCAACTGCACCAGCCACCAGATGGTCCGCATGCACGGGAAAGAAACAGATGAAACTATTGTACGTCCAGTACTAATGCTTGGCCATGGGCTCCTGGACCTGGCAAACAGTACTCTATATATGGGCAGCGAATATGGTTTTAGATGACAGTGCAGGAAACAAGCCATCCGACCACGATGCTATCGTTGGAAAACTGGTATCTTCTCTTGTGGACACGTCAGCAGGTCGTGTTCCAAGCCTGTCACATCATAGTAATGTTAAAAATGAGTACGTAAGTTTTGCTTTTTTTAAAAAAATGATAAGGTTTATTATTAAAAAATAATTTTTTTTAATGGAAATCTTTAATTTATCTAATTTTCTAAAAAAAAAAAATTTTAAGATAACAAGTATCACTTAACCAGCGAAAGGAATAAAGTCCCCCCTCTCTATCCCATCTCCTTGATTAAGTAAGGTGCCGTAAAATTCAATCCTAAATGAATAACTTTGATTTTTGGGTATATCCAAGGAATAAATTTGAAGGGCTAGATTCAGTTAATTAGTAATTACCAACGTGAATAACGATTTCTAGCGTGTATTAATCATGCTAGATATTCTAGCTAGTAATCGATTGCTAGGTAGAGCTAGCTGATTATAAAGAAGAGGTGTCTATTTAGGGCAAGTAATATTACCTATAATTCTGCAGTGCACGTACTACATAATTTTTTTTAAAAAAAGTAGAAAAGCTATTATTAAATATTTTTTTAATATGATTTTTGTATTTATTTATTTTTTTAAAAAAAATTATACAATATTTACACACTTAGCCACTATAAATATCATTTCTTGTTAAGTCTGGTATCATGGGAAAACAAAGAGACAACTGTAATTATATTTGAAAAATTATTAGATATTCTTAAAATTAATATACATATGATGTTGTGATATTACTTTCAACTTATTAAAAATTACTTATATAAATATTCATTTTTAACAAATACCTCATGTGATAATTTTTCTGTCATGTCTCGTGGGAAATGACTGATATGTCATTTGTTATTATTATCGTGTAATTTCGTATTTGTGTTGGTAAGTGCATGCTTTGCCACGATGGTTTTTGAGAAGTACATATATTTTTTAAAACTTATATTAACGGATATTTTTCATTTTTATGTATTGATGATTAGAGAATTTTGTTCTCCAATTCTCTAACATTTCAATTAAGGGAAAAAAAAACATATTTTTTTGTAAAATGGTACAACTATTTTAAAACTTATTTTATAAGAACACCATTCTTTTAAATTATTGTTGTAAGGGTTATATCGATCTTTGCCATTTTTGTATTTTCCACCGCGAAGATCATGTGACAGGAATTCAAACGTATATGGGTCTCGACTATGATTCACAGGGATGAAATTATCAGGATCATCCACCACCGAGTGAAATTTTTTCTTCAACCAGGGGGAAGGTGGGCCCCTTCGACCCCGCAGGCTTTGTCCCCATCGATGAAGTTAATTAAGCTGATCAGCCAACCCATCTTGACCGCATGATAATCGAGGAAAAAGTGGATTAATTAATGCTCCTAGAAATGACCAGATGATGAGAATTGAGTAAAAAATCCAGTAGCTAAGTACTGGTTCTACCTTATATAAACCCACCATTCTCTTGCACAAAACATGTATATATCGATCGCCCCAAATCTACCTTCAAAGATAAAAATGAACCTTGTTTCATGGATTCTCTTTTTAGCTTTCGTGCTTGCTGGAACCTCAGCTGAGCAATGCGGAAAGCAAGCTGGAGGTGCTTTATGTCCGAATGGGCTATGTTGTAGCGAATTCGGGTGGTGTGGCAACACGGCTGCCTACTGTGGACCTGGCTGTCAGAGCCAATGCCCTTCTCCACCTCCTCCTCCATCTCCCATCGTCCCAACTCCACCCCCACCCCCAAGCCCTACACCCAGTGGCGACGATGTTAGCAGCATCATCAGCTCATCTCTTTTCGACAAACTGCTCCCATATAGGAATTATTCGGGATGCGAAAGTAGTAATGGGTTCTACAGTTATGATGCTTTCCTTGCTGCTGCACGGTCTTTTCCTGGCTTTGGCACCACTGGTGATGTTGATACTCGTAAAAGGGAGATTGCTGCTTTCTTGGGTCAAACCTCTCAGGAAACCACAGGTTGGCTATTGTGTTTGGCTAATTTGCACACAGACTGATCTGTTGTTAATCATCATGTACATATGTTTACGTACGTATGATCATAATCGTCATAAAATCTAACACCAAATGGTAACATGACGACTTTTTGTGTACGTAGGATGGTGGCCAGCTGCACCAGGTGGTCAATTTGATTGGGGATATTGCTTTATTACGGAAATTAACAAAGACGTGTATTGTCAGCCCAGTGAAGAATGGCCATGCGTTCAAGGCAAACAATATTATGGCCGTGGACCCATTCAACTCAGTTGGTATATCTCTCTGAATCTAAACAAAGTTGCTCTATGCATGACTGATCGATGACATGTTAATAATTAGTTCTCTACTACAATGTCTCTGCTTCTCGATCGGCATGCATCACACTGCATATATGCAGCTAGTTAGCCTCATAAAGAGGTCTAGGTTCATAAATGCCAATCATGATATTGATTAATTTGATATATATTCTGATTTGGATTTTTATTGAAATTTTCAGGAACTACAATTATGGGCAAGCAGGTGAAGCCCTTGGATATGATCTCCTAAATAATCCGGATCTGGTAGCCACAGACCCGATCCTATCATTCAAGACCGCCATATGGTTTTGGATGACGGCGCAAGGAAACAAGCCATCCTGCCATGATGTTATAATCGGAAAATGGGTACCTTCTATTGCGGACATATCCGCAAATCGATTTCCAGGCTATGGTGTCATCACCAACATAATCAATGGTGGGCTCGAATGCGGGCATGGTCCAGATTATAGAGTGGATGGTAGGATCGGGTTTTATAAGCGTTACTGTGACGAATTTGGAACAAGCTATGGTGACAACTTGGATTGCTATAATCAGCTTTCTTTTGCCTACGGTGCTATCCACATGCCTGCAAAATATTTAATAAACCATATAATGTAATTACTGGTTGGTTTTCTTGTACGTCTAATGAGAAAGCTCCTAAATTACATCTATGAATAAAGGCTTTTAGTGTAAAAGGCATTCTTCTGCTAAAAATGAAGAATATATATGAGCACTAAAACTATCTTTATGAAAAATAGTGTACGTGTTATGAAAACTATCTTTCAATTTAAAAACCTAATCAAGTAGTGTGTACGTTATGAAAAATACCGTACATGTGTTTATAATATTTTTTCATGTCTTGTTAATTTCGGTTGTCCTTGTCAATTTTGTATGTCCTTGTCAACGTGAATAATGTGCTATATATGATCCTGTGCTATTCAACCTATTGCTGCATTTTTATGAAGATGCATACAACTTTCTTAATGTCATGATGTTATGATGCATTCAACTTTCTTACTATAAATATTGAATTTTAATAGTATATCATCAAGTGATATGCTATAAAATAACACACTAGTAGAAGAATTCTTATTTGGATTCGAAAGACGTTTTATCTCATCTTATCTTATCTCATTTTACGATTATAATTTTTTTAAATTTTCATACAAAATATAATAAATAATTTAACTTTTTTAAATTCTAAAATAATAATAATATTAAAAAATAATATAATAACAGTATCTTATTCAATACTACAAAAGAAGTGAGTTTTTGTGACTAAAATTTAGTGACCAAAAAGACTATTTCCTACGGTTTTGGTCGGAAATAGTTCTTTTAGTCACTAAATTTTGGTCACAAAAGCTCATTTCTCTTGTAGTGAATTTTCATCTAAAATTATCTCAACTCATATATGAATCCAAACTATTCCCTTTAATTTATTAATGTTTTACTACTGATCACGCATGCAATGGTACTTGATAGATTTAATTAGGTTCTAATTTAAGACTTTTTACTAAATTGTATAGGACTTAAATAGAAAAGAAATAGAGATATATATAAAGTATGGGTTAATTTGGGATACCGTCATTTTTCGTATAAAAAAATGAGGTTAACTTATAATATTGATTAAAAATATATATAATATTGTAAAAGAAATTCATTAGATAATTATAAATATTGTATGTGCGTACGACTCGTCTCAGGTATATATATCTCTTGATCTATTGTATGCCCCCTCCTATTATAAGAACATTAATAGTGGGCTCAACAAAGTTAAAATATAGTTAAAGAATAGCCAAAATGTGAAAAAAAAGTCATACAATAGACTCAACAAAGTTACAGTAAATTTGGCCTTCAACCAAATGGCTGGCCAAATTTATTGAGCCAACTTCACTAGCTAAGCATTATTTTTGGAGTAAAATAATTGTTCCCACAAAACTCAATTCTCTCCCGCCTCTGCCTTTCCCTTTCATTTCCCTCACTCCCTCACTGTAAATTAGAAACTTTGAAACCCATCTCCCAGCCAAACCCAGCCGCAGCACCGGACCCAGCCGCAGCACCGAACGAACCGAACCTCACTTTCTCCGTCGTCTCCCAGCTGCAGCACCGAAGGAGCTCAACCCATCGGACCGGACGGAATTCTCTTCGTCGTCTCCCAGCTGCAGCACCGAATGGTAACGCCACTCTGAGTTTAAGGAGCACCGGTGAGCCTCCGAACGCCGTGAGCTCTATTTTTTTTTATGCGATTTCTTCTGATTTTCTTGTGATGCGATTTCTTTTGATGCAATTTCTTCTTCTTTTTTTTTTTTTTTTTTTTTTTTACGCGATTACTTGATGTAATTCTCAAGCTTTGATTTATTTACTTGATAGTGAAAGTATATAACCGTTGGAGAATTATAGCCGTTAAAAAATATCATCGTTAAAAAATATAGCCGTTGGAAAAATATAGCCGTTGGAGAATTATAGCAGTTACAAAATAAACCGTTAAAAAATTTAGCCGTTAAAAAAAATATCCGTTGGAAAAATATAGCTGTTAAAAATATAGCCGTTGGAGAAATTATAATTAGAATTAAAATATACAAAAAGTTCAAAATCAATATTTTAATAAAATAGTGAAATATTTGTTGAGTCTATTATTTGGTGTTGTAAAAAGTGGCTAGCTAAAATTTGTAAAAGTGAATTCTCTATCTAAAATTTAGCTAAAGAATATTGAGCCAACTACTAATGCTCTAAGTTCAACGGTTCAAATTAATAGAAATTCTAAAAAAGCTAGCTAGCTAAATCCATGATTGACAAAAGCAACGTACACATCATATTTGTTATTTAAAGGTATATATCTGGTGCACACGGCCACTTATCGAATCTCTTCACAATCGTTAAAACTCCTTTAACAAATTCAATCGTTATTTTTAAATTAAATGATTTTGTTATAACCAATCATCGTGACATATATTTGAAGTGTCTCACGGGCAAGTATATCAAAATTTAGGAGTAATACATCATTTTGAAAACAGTAAATATTACATTAAAAAATAAAGTATTAATGTTACGTACAATCGTGGAGTACACAAACTATTAGGTTTGGATAAGTGGCCGTGTGCACCAGATACCATTACCATATAAGCATAGGGATCTTGCTTTGCAATTAAGGGGGATTAGGTTTGGAAAAAAAAAAAAAGCATTTCATCTCATCTAATTTAATTTTTCTAAATTTTCATACAAAATACAATAAATAATATAATATTTTCAAATATCAAAACAATAATAATATTAAAAAATAATATTCTATCAATATTTTATCTAACTTTCAACTTTTATTTCAACTCATCTTATCGACTCTGAAAAAGCAATGGTTCTACACTACACTACACCTAGAGGGGGGGTGAATAGGTGTAATCCGATTTTTATGGTCTTTTAAAAAGATTGTTAAACAACAATTAATCAAAGCAATAAACCACACAAATAATCAACACAAGATTTTGTTCACGGAGTGGAAACTCATTTAAAGAACGTTTTCAAAATCTAAAATCACTCCGGGTGTAAGACATCACCTCAAATCCACTATAGAAAATTTAGTTTGTTACAACCAATTTAGAGACACTCACAAAACCTTTGTAGTAGCTAAACTTGGCTTGCAACACCACAAGCGACCCACTCGATCTCTACACGCATGTAGTGTCGGAACTCCGACCTTTCTATAGCTTCCCACGAGAACCTCTCGATCTCTGCATCACCAGCAGCTCCGGACTCTTCTGGCCAATGAACTTGTCCATTCCAATGGACTCAATTGAAGATTGATGTTGAATGTAGTGTGGTGGAGATGTATTTATCCAAGAGAGAATCAACCAAGTGGGGGAGAGGTTGCTCTAAAATATCTTGGATGCCCTTAGGGTTTTTGCCTGATTCTCCACACCCAGAACAGCAAAGAAGCTGTTCTATTTATAGTACAACTCAAAGGAGGCGCATGAAAACCCTAGGTTTTAAGTCATCTGGAACATTCGCTCGAGCGCAGTGTCGAGCGAAGGTCGAGCGCCGAAATCTGTCTGAGTTCGCTCGAGTTAAGTGTCGAGCGAGGGTCGAGCGAAACAATCTGCCTGAGTTCGCTCGAGCCATGTGTCGAGCGAGGGTCGAGCGGTCCAATCTGCTTGAGTTCGCTCGAGCCAAGTGTCGAGCGGGTGTCGAGCGGCCAACTCTGCCTAAGTTCGCTCGAGCGCCCTGTCGAGCGGTGACACCTGTTTTGTCCAGTGATCAGCACACTTCAATCCTTTTCGCTTCAACACTTGTTACAACACTATTTTACACAGGTTTTCACAAGAATATGCCAATCAACTCATTTTTGCCTCAACAATCTCCCCCTTTGGCATTTCTGTGACAAAACCTCTAACCTATACATATGACCTAATCCTAGCACACCCATCACTAGATTCATATTCTTGAACAAGATGAAATATTTCTGCACATACTTAGCAAACGGTTAAACATATCGCACAAAGAATTGTTTGCAAATCACAAACCACAATTCATAAATAGATATGACAAGTACAGGCTTTAGAGACAAAATATTCCATTAAGCAATAAATTAGAAAATGAGTTCAAGAACAATTAGTCACACAGCAGCAGTAAACATGAGATATAAAACCAAAAGATAAAAACCAAAGGCTGCTGTTCCCAAAACAAATGTGTTGCTAACAACTAACACTCCCCCTGAGTTAGTATCCAAAACTCCCCCAATCTCCCCCTTAATCAGTACTGTACTACTCCCCCTTTTTGTCACAATCTGACAAAGGGTCTCAATCATCTGCAGGACTGCCACCATCTTCATCATTCAGTTGCTCTTCAATGTCATTGAAGCGTTGGGTCACATGCTGCTGCAGGCTATCAAAACGGGCATCCAACGTATCAAACCGGGCAGAGACTGTAGCATCGAGAGTATCAAACCGGGCATCTAGAGTATCAAACCGGGCATCAAGGCGGACTAAATACTCAAGAATCTGCTGAAGACTGGGCTCGGTCAAGCCGGGTGCCGAAGAGAATGGTGCCGAGCTAGATGGCTGAGAAGTGGATGGCCGAGAGTTGGATGGCTGAGAACTGGAAGGCCGAGAGCTGGATGGCTGAGAACTGGAAGGCTGAGAGGAAGGTGCGGGAGGATGCTCAACACGGATAGGCTGCGGGGTGGTGTGAGCACGACTAAGCTGCACCATCCGACGACCAATGGGAGCCTTAAGTGCTATTCTAGGCTCTTGTGGTAGAAACGCAACCGACTGAGAGAGGGCTATTCGGGTGATGAGACAGGCAAACGGCAAACCAGTCCGTTTCTTGGAGGACTGAAAAGCCTCAATAATGACCCGACACAAAAGAGACCCTAGATCAAGAGGGACATCATTGATCAAGGCATATAGAAGAATGGCGCGGTCAAGACCCACGTCACTCTGATGACCCGTAGGATATAGATTTGTAAGAACAATCCTACTCAGAATGAGATTGTCAGGCGTAAAAAGAATAGTTTGGAGAGGGCTCTTCCCTTCCCAATGACTGATCCCACCACATAGACAGCTAGCAATAGCTTGTGGAGTAGGAGGAGATGTCCGTGTATAAGGATAGTCTGGATAAGGCACACGAGGGGCATTCAGCAAGTTTGCTATCATGCCTGGAGTCACCCGGAAGGAAATGTTCCGGAGACTAACCCCAAAGGAGTCATCAATCGAAATAGCATGAATGTTGGAGTAAAACTCCCGAACCATCTTCACAGAAAGAGTGGGATGACCAGTGGTCAAGGCCTGCCACTGGCGAGACTCAAAGATGTGAGGGATTATAGTCTCAGAAAGCTCACCAAGAGAGACATCACGCTCAACAATAGGGGTACGTTGAGAGAAGTTTTGAGTATACAGCTCCTGAGCTTGTGCACTATAGAACTGAGCGTGAGCGGGTGCAGGAGGGTTTTGGCGAGGACGAACACGTCGAGACGACATGGCTTTTGGCTGTAGACAGAGTCAATGACGTTAGACAAGGCTAAAGGTGATGTGACGACTTGATGGATGCATGTCTAAAATGTCAAATGCATGATGATGATAAAACTCAAAATTCATGCCCATTCCAACTAACCAAGTGGATGTTTCACCAACCATGCTAACCATGATAAAGCAACAATGCCGTCATGCCAATCCCAACTAACCATGTGATGAACATACTAACATGACAATGCCAATCATGCCGACCATGATAAAACAACAATGCCAACCAACCATGCTCATGAAAAAGAGACAAAAACCATTTTGATAATCCCAACTAAGTCAAGGTTGGGAATTTTGAAATCAATACACGACCCATGCCCTTTCTAACATACAACACCTTCAAACCCAATGCAGTTCCAAGACAAATGACGACCCAACACTAGGATATGCATGAAATAGGTATATGAACAATGCTATGCCAATGCATGATGAAAAAGAGTAAACAAAATTCATTTAGGCATTTCATCAAACACTTGGAGTGCATCCAAGTGAGAAACTCGGGCAACACCCCATGGGAGGTTCAAAAACCTCCTAAATACAACCACACATCCAACAAAACTCCATAGGAGTTTCAATCAACCCAAGACAATAGAGGGTTTTCAAGAAATTCACTCCAAAGAGGAGCAAAACCGAAACCCACACAACTACACGGAAAAACCCATAAACTAAACCCGAAAACGAAAGATAAACAAGGAGAGAGCATTTTACCTTGATTTGGAGAAGATTTCTGAAGAAAAGCAAGTTGAGAATGAATAGATTTGAGAAAAAGGAGAGAAAACGCACGGAATGGGTATTTGGGGAAAAACTGTGCGTCTGAAGCTCAAGCGGCGCTGGCTTTATACCAGATATTCGCTCGAGCGAACATAAACCCTCGAGCGGCCTATTGAGCGAAGGTCGCTCGAGCTGAGTCGAGCGGAGTGTCGAGCGAGACCTCCAGATTTTGCAATTTTGCCCAGTTTTGAAACACACACCACTCACATGACTCACATGACTTTGACAAACACTAGGGAAGTCAATTTTCAACCCAAGAAAACATATCAAATGAAGAGAAGTATCATATTCTCACAAAATACGCAGGTAAAAACAAAGTATCTCAAGTAATGTAGACATGCGTGTTTAACCGGTCCTTGCTCAATCAAGAAATTTCAACCGATAAGCGTGAGCGGGGTTGGGCTGAACAAGAAATCATAAATGCTTGGGAAGCTCTTCCAAGACACAAAAAGTCAAACCCAATGCTGCTAGGACCTAAATCCTTCTGTTTGAATACTTGTTTCAGTATGTTCAAGAAACAGAAAACTTATTCTGTTTTTCACCCTTTTTGTATTTTATTTTAATAACATCACTTTTTCTTTTCCTTTTGATGTGTCATATTTTTGCATAAGAGAATCATGATGAGATCATCTAGCCCGTGGTCAATTTTGTGTGCAAGTAGAGCTTCCTACCACCTTTGATTGCCTCCCCAATAAACTCACAAGTGGCGAAATGTCAATTAACTAAGCCAGGAGTGAAGTGTGTGATGCTAGTCATAAATTACACAAGATACTCATATTTTAAACCTTTGTAAACCATAAATATATGATACAAATCTCAAAAGATGCATGCCCTTAGATTTGAGAATTAACAGCCCCACCATTATATAGCACAATCATGGAGTGCATGTATGGACAGCAATCAACAATAAGGAAACTAGACAACTAACAAATACAAAATAAACACCAACAACAAAATAAAACAAACATGCATGTAAGTATTTAATGCATGTAATGCATGACTATTAGTCTACAGCACAAAAACCATGTGTGGCTTGCGTCTTCCCCTTTTTGACGATCCACCTTGGTACCCCTTTTCTTGAGTAGGGCTTTTCAATTGACATAGTTTGCCTCCTTAGCTCAAAACAGTTTGGTCGGATGTGACCAATCTTACCACAATGATGACACACGGGGCTTGCTTTGTGAACTCTCTGTCTCAAGAAAGTTGAGACATTCATAGAGCCATTAATGAAATTCTTATCCCTTCTAGAAGGATAAGCAGCTCTACTATTAACAAAAGTAGGAGCATGCACAAAGCGTCTCATTAATTTAAAGCAGTCTGGTCTAATATGGCTAATCTGTCCGCAGTGATAACATATGGGGCTCGTGTTGCGAACTCTTTGTCGTTTGGGAGGTGGAACAGACTTTTGCACTTGCACAGGCTTCTTACCCTTTCCAGATGGATGAGTCTTCCTATTCTCAGTCATTGCAGGAACAAACATTGTTTTTCTTGCATTTTTATAGGAGGCTTTCGAGGTTGAAGGAGCATCAAGATTCTCTTCATAGTAGCCTAGACCACTCTTATCACTGGGGGACTTTCCTAAACTTAGGAGTTTGTCAAGCTGATTTGTCCCAATGGAGAATTTCTGCAACTTAGTATTTAACAAAGTCAGCTCACTTTCATGAGTTGTCACTTTATCTTCCAAAGTCACATTCCTCTTTTGTAACTCATCCGTTAGACCAATGGCTTCTCCTAGTTTGTCTTGGAGTTCTTCATTTTCTCTTTTGCACAAATCTATTTCCTCAATATGTGCTTTATTGAGTTTCCTCAATTTCACACATTCTTTATACAACTTCTCATAGATTTCCTGCAACTCATCTTTATTTACAGAGTCATTTTCAGAAACGCTCTCAATTTCAAACCTAGATTCATTACTATGACTTTTGCCTACAACAGAGGAAGTGAAAGCCATGTAATTGAGATTTTTCTTCATGGAAGAATTCTCTTGTGAGTCACTTGACTCAGACTCACTATCAGTCAAAGAAGCAACATTAGCTTGCTCTTTTGCCCTTTTGTAATTTGTACACTCAAATCGAATGTGACCAAAACCATGACATTCATGACACTGAATATTGTCCTTGTCAGCTCTAGTGTCTCGCTTATAGCTCTTTTCTCAGTTTTCAAAACTTGAACCCCTGTTAAACCCTTTGAACCTTCTCCTCTCCTGTCCCAGGTTTTTCTTAATAAACATCTTCCTGAATTTTTTAGCATAAAAAGCTATTTCCTTGTCACTCATGGCAAGTTCATCGGAAGATTCATCAAACTCCTCTCTAATAGCTTTTAGGGCTATGGACTTGTTTTTCTTATACAAGGGAAGAGTATGTTCATAGGTTTGAAGGGAGCCCACCAACTCTTCAATTCTCATAGCATCCACATCCTTCCTTTCTTCAATAGCCGTGACCTTAGGACGAAATCTCTCAGGAAGAGATCTGAGAACTTTTCTCACAACTCTATTCTCAGGAATTCTATCCCCTAGATTAAAGTGAGAGTTGACGATATCATGTAGTTTGGCATAGAAAACATCAAATATTTCATCATCCCTCATTTTCAATTCTTCAAAGCTAGTGGTCAACATTTGAAGCTTAGAGTTCTTGACAGCCTTGGTACCTTCAGGGGTAATTTCAAGGATATCCCAAGCCTCTTTGGAATTTTGACACATTGATATCCGTTTGAACTCTTCCTGAGACACAGCCATGAAGATCGCATTTAGCCCTTTGCTATTCCAACCACACTCACTTGTTTCATCCCTAGAATAGTTTTCCACACTTTTTGGAGTTTGAACTTCATCAACAATAACCTTTGGCTCTGTCCAACCATTTGTAATGGAAAACCACACTCGTTCATCCACAGATTTCAGGAATGCTCTCATTCGAACTTTCCAATAAGCGTAGTTGTTTCCATCAAAATATGGTGAAGTTGTGAGTGATTGAGACCTATTCATTTTAAACCACTACAGCAGGATCACACTCAGGAACTGAATCCTAGCGGAGTGAACCCGCTCTGATACCAATTGAAAAAGCAGTGTTTCTACACTACACTACACGTAGAGGGGGGGTGAATAGGTGTAATCCGATTTTTATGGTCTTTTTAAAAAGATTGTTAAACAACAATTAATCAAAGCAATAAACCACACAAATAATCAACACAAGATTTTGTTCACGGAGTGGAAACTCATTTGAAGAACGTCTTCAAAATCTAAAACCACTCCGGGTGTAAGACACCACCTCAAATCCACTATAGAAAATTTAGTTTGTTACAACCAATTTAGAGACACTCACAAAACCTTTGTAGTAGCTAAACTTGGCTTGCAACACCACGAGTGACCCACTCGATCTCTACACGCATGTAGTGTCGGAACTCCGACCTTTCTATAGCTTCCCACGAGAACCTCTCGATCTCTGCATCACCAGCAGCTCCAGACTCTTCCGGCCAATGAACTTGTCCACTCTAATGGACTCAATTGAAGATTGATGTTGAATGTAGTGTGGTGGAGATGTGTTTATCCAAGAGAGAATCAACCAAGTGGGGGAGAGGTTGCTCCAAAATATCTTAGAGGCCCTTAGGGTTTTTGCTCTGATTCTCCACACCCAGAACAGCAGAGAAGCTGTTCTATTTATAGTACAACTCAAAGGAGGCGCATGAAAACCCTAGGTTTTAAGTCATCTAGAACATTCGCTCGAGCGCAGTGTCGAGCGAAGGTCGAGCGCCGAAATCTGTCTGAGTTCGCTCGAGCTAAGTGTCGAGCGAAGGTCGAGCGAAACAATCTGCCTGAGTTCGCTCGAGCCATGTGTCGAGTGAGGGTCGAGTGGTCCAATCTGCTTGAGTTCGCTCGAGCCAAGTGTCGAGCGAGTGTCGAGCGGCCAACTCTGCCTGAGTTTGCTCGAGCGCCCTGTCGAGCAGTGACACCTATTTTGTCCAGTGATCAGCACACTTCAATCCTTTTCGCTTCAACACTTGTTACAACACTATTTTACACAGGTTTTCACAAGAATATGCCAATCAACTCATTTTTACCTCAACAGACTCATTATCTAAACCTCTCTTAAAAAAGACAATCTCAACCCAAATCGTACAGCTATATATATGATGCACACTTTAGCCCTCATTCACTCCATTTTTCTCTCAAAATTTGTTGAATCACTGTTGTTGAATTCTAAATTTTTATAGTAATGTCTAATCCAATGTAGTGGTTTTTTGGCACATATTGGCTAAAGTTTTGCTATTATTGGACTTTAGTCAAGCCATTGACTTTACCCTTCTATATAGAGGTCCAAGGTACCACCATCACCAGCCACAATGGCGTTGTACTCTCTCAACCCCTATCAAACGACCTTAAACTCTCTCTCTAGCCCTCTTCACCGCTCTTTCTCAGAATTTCCTTCAATCCCTTCAATCTCCAGTACTCCAGCTTTACGGTATCCACTTCTAAACCCATTAGATATGGGCGTGTGAGACATAAAGTTTAAATAAAACTCTTATAGAAATGCCTAGTCATTGCTCATGACATGGCTAATTAGTCTTATATGTGACGTAATACACATGATGGCCGTATGAATTTCAGATGTCCTTGTCAACGTGAATAATGTGGCATCTGTCCTAGGGGTGCTACCTCGCCCCGACATGGGTGGGGGGTTTGCCCACTGGAATCCAACCCTACAACCTGGGGCCAGGGGCCCGGCCACATGTCGTGGAGCGTATTGACTCCCTAGTTCGTTCGTCCCTCACTGTCCACTACCCACAACAAAAATAAAACTAAAAATTCAAAAAATCTAACTATCCATCCACAAATTCACCCAACAACAATCGGAAAACAACAAAAAAGTTTAAAACAATGTATATATAAATGATAGGAAAAATTAGAAACACCTCGTAGAGAGAGATATTAAAAGGGGAGGAAGATGGACATTTTTGGAGTGGAGGAAGAGACTCGCAGAGTCTACATGCCGTCATGTAATGCTGTCTGAGAGAGACTAATTAAGAGCAATGAGAGCCTGAGAGGAAGAGAGAGAGAGGGGTAAAGAAAGAGAAGGGGCATGTGGTGGGGGGGGGGGGAAGGGTTGGGTTTAATTAAAATCTAATCCTAAACAACGTTGTTTATGACATATTATTTAAAAATAAAATAAAATTTAATATAAGAGGATAACTTCACACAAGACTATCTAACAAGTCCCAAAAAATAGACTCCAATAGGAGAGTGCCACATAAAGCCCACAAATGGCCAAATATGCATTGTGTGATAGACGATGAAATTTTTGCCGCATGCCACCAGCTTGAAGAGGGGTGGGTTCCTACTTGTGTGGCTTATCCTCAGGGTAATGTTGTCATTGAGACCCACAAGGAGGAGGAGCTTTGTTTGAGCTGTAAAATTGCATATTTTAGCTATTTAAAACCAATGTATTTCAATTGCTTTGTGACATTATCATTGGTTTTAGATGGAAAAATAGTTAATAAGCATAAATACGAATCGTGATTTTTAATTGATTAATATCATGTTTATGCTTAATTTTATAACTATGATTTAATTAGACAATATTTCCTCACATATATAATATATTTTTAATAATTTATTCTCTTTTTAATTTATTTTGAGTGTTATTTTTATTTCTTTATTTGCAGTATAAATAAAATTCACGAGATCCGGATCTGACTAAAAGCGCATGCTTTACGAGTCTTTCAAATTACAGTTGCTGAAAAAGATAAAATGTTGAGGTGAACGTAAAAGAATTGTCGGCAAAGCAGACCAAAAAAATGAAAGAAATCATAAAGAAAGCCGAAATGAAGGAAGATGAAGAGCTGCATGTGATATAGTCAACAAGTCACACCACCGAAAAGAAAAGAAAATGAAAACGTGAAAAGAAAGACAATACATGTATATTTAGGTCAAGTTTATCGGTTGAAGAGATGGACGTGAGAGTGAGGAGGAGTTACGTAGAGAGGTTTGCTTTGACTTAAAGGAGGCTTCAAACAACCAAAAAAACAAAAGAGCCGAAAAATAAGAAAAGAAAGGTGATTCTAAGGCTTGAGAAAGAGACGTGGAGTGGGAGCCAAGAGAGAAATCGGTGGTGATTGATTGGGATTGGTCTGGACGTATACGGAAAGGAGGGAGAGAATCGGTGGTGATTTTGAATTTTTGGAGGTAATTGATTGAAGGCTAGATTAATCTAATTGGTTGGTTCTAGTTCTACTCTTTTATGTTGGAAAGGAGACGTGTAGGGAGTGAGTGAGAGGAGCCGTGCTTGACTTGGATTGGAGGATGTACAACTGCATGTGGAAGTCTATAAGAAGGAGAGTTGGTGCTGTTTTTAAAAAGATGGGGGGGACTTCCCCTCCTAGCTGGAGTGAGACTTGGCTGGGAGGTGGAAGGGAAAGGCTGGAATTAGATTGATGAAAGCTGGACGGAGGGAGTTGAGTAGGAGAGAAAAAGAGAGAGTTGGTTATAGAGAAGAAAGGGAGTGAGGAGTAGGAGAAGAAAAGTAGGTGTTGTGATATAGAGGGGGGGACTTCCCCTCCTATTGGAGTGAGACTTGGCTGGGAGGTGGAAGGGAAATGGGACGTTTGGAGTTGAGGGGAGTGAAGTGTCGGTCAGATTTTATTTTGCTAAGCTCTATTCTGGTACGTGAGAAACGGTAGAGAGGGGGAGCTGGATTAGAGTAGAGAGAGTTTGGGGGTTTACGTGGGAGAGAAATTAAAGAGAAGGAGTACTTGGGGAGTTGAGAGAGGCTGAGAGAATTTTCTGGAAGTTGGAAGTCTGTGCTTGATTGATTAAAAGGAGAGTCGGTGATTTATTTTTCTGGAGTTTAAGGGAGTCGGCTGGAGTGAAGGTGTATGTGGGGAGTTGAGAGGTGTCTGTGTTTGATTGATTAAAAGGAGAGTCGGTTGGTGGTTTTAATAAAAGTGAACGTGAGGTGTCTTGAGAGGAATCGGTGCATGTGGATTTGCTGGAGTTGAAGGAGGGAGTCGGCTGGAATTAGTTTGGGGGCTGAAAGTGAAGGTGTACGTGGGAGGTGGAGAGACATTGAGGTGGAAGTATGTGTGAGGATGTGAGGGAAATTGAAGAAGTCGGTGCATAATTCTGCTGGGATTTATTTTTTTGTTGTTGTTAAGATCAGTTGGTCGGCTTTTTAACTAGATTTCCAGATTTCATTGCTTTTAAGTTGTTTTCTAGTATTTTGTATATTTTATTTTAATTTTGTAATGAAGAATATTTATGTGATTTCTATAGTATTTGTAATAAATATGTTTGGCTAAATTTTCATACTAAGGTTAGAGGTGAAGTTTAATGATTTGGAAATTGTTTTCGGATCGACGACAAATTTATTTTGCGAGTTTGATCGATTGAATGATTTTATTATTGGATATTTTGATTATCTATATATTTATCTTGATTCATTGTGATTTCCGAATACAGTGAATGCTTGAGGAATCCCTGTGATATTCAAATAAATTTGTAATGTTTTAATCATCGATCGCTCAAGCTCAATCATTAGTAATTATTTTCTTGATCTTAAATGCTAAATCTTCCAATTAAACGGAATCATTATTCTAGTTTAATTGAAGTAATTCGACCGGAAACAATATTTTAAATTATTAAACGGATCCTCGAAACCTTAGTCTTTTTCCGTATCAACACAGCTTATCATTTTAGTCTCATTTTGTTACGTCAAAAATCATCATCTCAATGACTTCATTTTAGTTTCAATCGCGCATCTCTTTTAGTATTTTCTTTTCATTTGTTTGAGAGAATTTTTCACATAAGTCAATCCCTGTGGATTCGATCCTGTAAGGTACTACAACACATGTATACTTGCAGGTAAAACTGCACTAAATTTTGGTTCATTAATTTGAGCTAAAGTTTAGGCGCAACAAGCTTACTGTTTAAGAAATGTGATTTCATCTTCACTTTGTTGTTGCTTTCTCTCCCTCTGTCACTTCATGAATGTATTGTTGGTTGGTTTGGTGGGCTTAGTCTTGTTCCAAGGGACATGGTGTTTTATGCTTTAAATGAGCGACTTTTTATGTTTTTGTTTCCTTCATTTGTAGTCTCAAATGGACTGTAGTAGCTTAATAATCTTCCAATGATTTTGCTTATAAGATATCTCTCTCTCTCTGGCTCTCTCCCTCTCTCTGCGTGTTTGTGCTTGTCTTCAATAATTACTGGATGTCATAAATGCAGCTTGTAGCGGACACAGCTCATAATCCTACTTCAATTTCGTCACAAAAAGGAAGAAAGTGTGTTTGGCTTTTTGGCAGTGGTTGAATGGGGAATTGCATTTTGTTTGAACTAGTCTACGATACCAACAAATTGAGCCACGAGTCTATTACGTACAATGAATCTGCAACGAAAAAAAGGAGACGAAAAGATCACTCAAATCGGTATATCAGTACAAATAGAATAGCTTATTTATACAAAATGGTAAATGGCCCCTCTATGATTGATGATCATATAAATGAATAGAAAAAATGAAAAGATATTTTAATCCTTACCAACTTGATTTTGTTGCCCCAGGCAACAAACATGCATGAACTATTTTACAAAGTATGTGTCCGGATAGCCCAAAGTCTTTTTTTATTTATTTAATAGTTAAAGATGTGGAATAGATAAAATCTTAAGAACATTTAAATATCGATCAAGGAAAATAAAAATTTTCTTTTTTATTTGTCACGTCCAGGATTACGTCCGGGGACCATTAGATTGAAATCCAAACATAAAGAGATAAACAAAGAATATCACTACTCCGTAAATAAATAGTTTGAGAGTAAGCATGACACAATCTCCAAGATCCTTTTCTATTTTGGAAAAAAAAAAAAGAAAAAATGAAAGAGAGAGAGAGAATAGATTCTCCATTTTTATACCACATATATCTTACAAAAGGAACCAGAATACCACAAACATGGCCAAATCACCCATTATCAATCACAATGCATACTAAGCATTTGGGGTCCTTACGCTTGCTTTTGAAAATGCTATGACCGAATTTGCCAACCCTCTTGCTTGGTCTTGCTCCTTGGCCGGTGATGGAGGTTATATGAGCTATCAAGCTCAAATATGATCAATGGTTCGGTAGGTTTGTCTAGCCGTGTATATGGTGAGGCTATCAAGGTGTGTGTGTTGGGAATTGGATAGCTCAACCACTTCCCGAGCAAGCCAAGGCCATGCTATGGCCCAAGCAACAAGCCCCACGGGCTTAACCAGCTCGCCCAGCCAGCCTTGCATACGGCCCTGCAAGCAAGCCATGCATGCGCACTGCTCGCTCAACCAGCCTTGCACACGGCCCTGCAGACAAGCCATGCATGCGCGCTGGCCATGCACACAGCCAGCCAGCACGCACAGCCTGACCGCAAGCCATGCCAAGCACACGGCCAGCAAGCAGGAAGCAGCTGGCCACGTCCAGCCAGGCAAGCCACGCATGCCATGCAAGCCATGCATGCTGCCTTGCCAGGCCACCAACCGTGCGGACCAAACCAGCAGCATGCGCATGCCCAGCATGGTCAATAGACCCGCGTGGCCAGCAGGCATGCTAATCCCAGGCCAGGCCGCTGCACGGCCAAAACAGGAACCTCATGGCAAAAACAATAATGTTAGGAACCTCGGTCTAGCTCCTAACCATTTGGGGTCCTTACGCTTGCTTTTGAAAATGCTATGACCGAATTTGCCAACCCTCTTGCTTGGTCTTGCTCCTTGGCCGGTGATGGAGGTTATATGAGCTATCAAGCTCAAATATGATCAATGGTTCGGTAGGTTTGTCTAGCCATGTATATGGTGAGGCTATCAAGGTGTGTGTGTTGGGAATTGGATAGCTTGTTAAAGCTATTAACAATGGTGAAATCGAAGTTTAATGCTTGAAGAAGCTGGAAAAATATTTAAGCAATGCATAAATTTGATAGCAAGGTTGATAGATCACAGAAATGATATTGAACAATAACTTAAGATAATTCAAGACAACAAGTAAAGGATAAATGTGAATCTTCTCTATTCACGAATTGCAAGAGAAGTTCTCTCTAGGGGATTCACGGATTTCACCCTTAGAGCCCAAGTGCAAGCACCGAAAGCCTCAACAACACTAAGTGTCCAAATCTGAAAATTAGCCAAAAGTCCTTCTACAATGTTTAAGAGTAATATATATAGTAATCCTAAATGGTTTGCACAGTTTAAGATGAACTCCTCTTGGTCTTTGATATGACTTGATCTGTGGACATGGAGCTGATTTTGGAGTTGGTGGATGGCTGCTCATAGAGTCATGCACGGCAGCTTGGTGGGTTGGTGCATGCTCGGTCAAGCATGGCTACTTGGTGTGCTGGTGCTCCCACGGTCAAGCATAGCTGCTTGGTGGGTGGGTGCTTCCATGGTCAAGCAAAGATGTTTGGAGGCTTGTCCCACGGTCAAGCAAAGCTGCCTGGTGGCTTGTCCCACGTTCAAGCAAAGCTGCCTGGTGGCTTGTCCCATGGTCAAGCAAAGCTGCCTGGTGGGTTGGTGTCCCCACGGTCAAGCTTTGCTGCTGGCGGCTTGCTGAAGCTGCGCATGGCCTGTGCGTGGGCACGCACTTGGCTGGGTCTAGGCAGGCAGGTTGGCCGTGCAGCGGCCTGGCTGGGATTAGCATGCCTGCTGGCCACACGGGTCTATTGACCATGCTGGGCATGCGCATGCTGCTGGTTTGGTCCGCACGGTTGGTGGCCTGGCAAGGCAGCGTGCATGGCTTGCATGGCATGCGTGGCTTGCCTGGCTGGACGTGGCCAGCTGCTGCCTGCTTGCTGGCCGTGTGCTTGGCATGGCTTGCGGTCAGGCTGTGCGTGCTGGCTGGCTGTGTGCATGGCCAGCGCGCATGCATGGCTTGTCTGCAGGGCCGTGTGCAAGGCTGGTTGAGCGAGCAGTGCGCATGTGTAACAACCCGCTAAAATTATCAGTTTTGGATTATTTCCCGACAGCAATCACATCTCTCTCGTCTTTACCCTCATCTGGAATCACGCGTATAGATTATCTTTTCCGTAAATCACGTAATTTGTTCTTCACCGACAGCTGTAAAATCATGAGTCTTCCAAGACCACGCCTAGCCTTTCTCAAGCCCAAACTACCACTTTATGTGGTGGACAGCCACCGTACGCCGCCACGTACGTTCCTCCGACGCATGTTCGTGACGAACAACGAGCGACGCACGGGTTATCCCGTCGATGGTATAACCTTCTATCTCTAGTTATTTTACGTTTAAAATAGTTAGTTGGTTGGTTTGTGGATTGTGTAGTTGTATTTGTGGAATTCGTTGCGTAGTTGTGAAGCGAAGTGTGGTTGTGAAGTGTTGCGTTTGATTGTGTATTTTGTGGACTGTGCTGTGAAGTATAGGCGTGAGATGGATGCCGTAGATGTGATACGGCGGGTTGTGTGAAGAGAATACGCGTGTAGCGTATTCTGTGTAATGCAGCGACGCGCCGCGCGACGTGCACTGTAGTGATGTGTGTCGTAGAAGGAAGGGAGTACGCATGTAGTGTACTCCGTGTTGTATGGCGATGCATCGTGTGATGTGCATCGTGTTGATGAGAGTTGTAGCGAAGGAAGTACGCGTAGCGTGTACTCCGTGTCGCGTAGCGATGCACCGTGAGACGTGTATCGCAGTGATGGGTTTTGTAGTGTGAATGGAAGAGAGTTCACGTGAGTGTACTCTGTACTAGGTCGTGATACACCGGATGGCGTGTCACGAAGGGTTGGATGGCGTAGCAGAGAAGTGTGGAGCGTATGGTGTAGTGTTGGGAAACTGTATGACAGTGTCCCGAAACAGTGATGATATGGATTATAGTCCGGGGTGACTGATGTCATCTTGTGGTTGACTATGGCTAAGAGTATATGGATTGAGAAAGGAATTGTTTGTTTGGTTATTATTGATAATTTTAATGAACTTGTTTTAGTGCAAAGGCTTTCTGAAGTCAAATTATCTCTTCTGGGTATAGTGAAACCTCACGTTGCTCGTGGTGTTGCAAGTGCTCATAATATGGCAATTGAGTTCAGAAGTGAAAATCTTAAGGACTTGAGTGTTCCTCTTCCAGCTGTTGTGCAGTTCCTCGTGTTTCGCACTCTATTCTCATAGAACGCGACGATCGAGGTAAGTTAGCCTCTAACTTACTATCAGTTTATTGTGTATGTGTGATGGGTAAGAGAACTACAATTTATGTATGTATGTTTCGTATATGCCATGTCATGCTATGTCATTACATGTTTATCTGCTACGTATGATTTAATCTCTCATGAATAATTATCTGTTACATAATCTTTTCTGTCATACAATGATGTATGTTATAAGTATGCCATGTTAAGTATGCCATGAAATGTTATGATTAAATCATATGGTGCCATTTACAAGTATACGCCATGTTAGAAAAGTATATGATATTAATAATATCTCATGCATTAAGAAATGATAAGACTATGTTATGTTACGTATAATACGTGGGGCCACAACAACTGTGGAGTACGTATTATATTTTATGTTACTATAATGCGTGGGGCCACAACAACTGTGGAGTACGTATTATATTTATGTTACTTATAATGCGTGGGGCCACAACAACTGTGGAGTACGTATTATATTTTATGTTATTATAATGCGTGGGGCCACAACAACTGTGGAGTACGTATTATATTTATGTTACTTATAATGCGTGGGGCCACAACAACTGTGGAGTACGTATTATATCTTATGTTATGTTATGATAATGACGTGGGGCCACAACAACTGTGGAGTACGTATTATATTTTATTTATTTATAATGCGTGGGGCCACAACAACTGTGGAGTACGTATTATATTTATGTTACTTATAATGCGTGGGGCCACAACAACTGTGGAGTACGTATTATATTCTTATGTTACTGTATATAATGCGTGGGGCCACAACAACTGTGGAGTACGTATTATATTTATGTTACTTATAATGCGTGGGGCCACAACAACTGTGGAGTACGTATTATATTTATGTTACTTATAATGCGTGGGGCCACAACAACTGTGGAGTACGTATTATATTTTATGTTACATGAAGTATGGGGCCACAACAACTGTGGAGCATACACTACATGAGACACAGCAATTGTGACATGTAGAATACGTGGGGCCACAACAACTGTGGAGTACGTATTATGTTTTATGTTACTTGAATACGTGGGGCCACAACAACTGTGGAGTACGTATTAACGCATGTTATTAATCAAGACAATTAAATAAGATTCCAAGTTTATGTTAAGTCAAGTTTCAGATCAAGTGCATGATAAGTCAAGTTTCAGATCAAGTTCATGTTATATTATGCTCACGTACATGTTATGTTCATGTTCATGTTATGTTCCAAGTTCATGTTCACATCATGTTATGTTCACGTTTATGATATGTTCAAGCTCACGTTCATGTTATGTTATGTTCATGTCCATGTTATGTTTCACGTTCATGTTATGTTGTTTGTTCATGTTATGTTTTAAGCTTAAGTTTATGCCATGTTAAGTCAAGTTCAGTTCACGTTTAAGTTCTGGTTAAGTCATGCTATATGTCAAGTTATACTATGTTTATGTATGACTATAATTATGCATTTATGCTTTTACTGCCATGCATGCATTTTTAACCTGTGTGTGAGTTTTATGTTAACTTACTGAGATTTGTAATCAAATCTCACTGTGGTAGTCCCAACTACCATTCCCCCGAATGGTAGATCTTGTTACAGGACCCAAAGGAGAATTGGAATCTGACCAACTGAATACGGTCGACTAGGCCACGGTGCGATGTTGATGATGGTATAGTATTTAACTTAGGTTAATACTTGTACTTTTGGAGTTGTATCTCAAGTATTCTTTTGATCACAACCATTTTAGACTAGTGTGGTGATCACGGCTTTTTAGTATGCCTTTATGTATGAATTATGTTTCAAGTATTTGGGATATATTTAGTTTGGTGCATAGTATTGCTAAAGAAAAAGATTATCCGCTGCGAATATTGCATAATGCTAGATGCATGTTAGAAACATTGCATCTTATATGTCATGAACGGGGGCAGGTAACCTTGTGTTGCATGTCCCGACGCTTCAAATGTCCGTTCAATCCCAAGCGGAATTTGGGGGCGTCACAGGTGGTATCAGAGCAATACGTCTCTGGGTTGTAAATCCACATGTCCTTAAGAAATGCACCAAATACTAGGCTTGAGATTTTAGTTTTCATTAGGCGTGAATTTCTTTGAGATCATGTGCTGAAAAGCGATATAGTGTTAGAGTTCACAAACACAGTTGATCAGTTAGCAGATATTTTCGCAAAACCTTTACCAGAAGATAGATTATATATGATTAGAAGAGAAATAGGTATGAAGCATGTTACGAATATCTCTTAAAGGATAAAACCAGAGTTCATAAATATAGAGAGATATTTTTTTTAATAAAATGCTTCTACATAAACTTGAGGTTCTTAGCCTCATGTTGGAGACGCTCACTCTCTTCATACAATATCATATCATCCCTATTCATGGGAGCTGGCAAGCGGAATGAAGAATCCAGTAGAGTTTTCAGCTGTTTATTCTGCTGCCGAAGGATTCCTTCCCTGGTGTGAGATTCTTGAACAATTCGTTGAAGTACAACAATTTGTTCCTTAAGCCTTTCAACCTCATGGTTTTTGGCTTGTACCCGCTGGGAAAAAGCAATTATAGAAGATGAGTAGCGAGTCCCAAGACTCACCAAGTCGTAGACAGCATCAGAGTCTGACTTATTAGCCATACTAGTATTTTCTTGCTGCAGCATGGCACCAATGGCAGCTGCAGAAAGGACAGGAGGTTGAGGTGCTGAATACCTCATGGATGGATCTAGGGAAATGTTAGAAGATTGAGCCATTGAGAAAAGAACTGAAAACTTAAGGCGAGAATGTTGAAGGAATGCAGAGGAGTTATAGAGATGAGAATAAGTTTTGATGCATATTGGATTGAGTTGAAGACTGACTTTATAGAGATAACATAAAGAAGAAGACAAACTAGTTTCTCTTCAAATTTTATTTTAGTCAAAAGAAATACAAGCTATGCTGGACACGCTTTGTCAAAAGTTTCTTACTAAGCCAGCTAGATTAACAGTAGTTTGTCCCTATTTCTCTAGAAAACGATGAACCTCTGCTGTTATCTGTCGATGTTGACCCTGTATCTGAATCCTTTCTCGTTCCAGCTCTTCTATTCGTGGTTGTAGATCATGAGCATACCAATCTGCAAATTTCTTCAACTCTTGGTTTTCTTGCTGTAGCCTTTTATTCTCCATATCCTTATTAGCAAGTTTCTGTTGTAACTCAGATATTCGGATGTTAAGATGATCAATCTCACTTACCCTCGCCAGTAACCTCCGAGACATGATCGTAACAGAGGCAGCATATTGACTACTGAGCTTCCATGATTCTGTAATAATCTCAGAATCAGTCCTACTAGAAGAACAGTTCGCTGCTCCTATCGTAGTATTGACGACCTCAGGAGAAAAGATTGATGGTTGATTCGTCAAGGGTTCCTGATTCAAGTCTGGAACATTAGTGGAAGAGTTTTGCCCAGCCATTATTTTGTTATGGAAAAACAAAACACAGATCAAGAAACGATGTTTTTTCTTTCCGATGGATGAAGATGATCCTGTTTCTTTATAGAAACTCAAAGCCTTCAATCACGGTTGTCATCAACATCAGGCGTCTGTTCAAATCACTAGCCGTATTAAATTCATAGAGTAGGCCCCGAGACTTTGCAGCACTTGTCGGGTCACGGACGGTTCTTTTTTTT